>CM040245.1:108394813-108417914 GCA_022545495.1 Chrysanthemum lavandulifolium | reverse complement strand
AAACTTAATGAACCTAAAGCATCAAAATAAGCACAAAGGGTACTACCGATAAGCTCAATTAAAGAAAAGGTGTAGTCACTGTAAGGGATTGATGTGGGTTCTTTGAAATGACAGGACCACGTAACATGTAATGGGCAAGGTGGGTTGATTTGAGGGCCTAAAAGCAACTAAATAAGCTCAATAAGGGAAATAAGCTAACTAAAATTAAGTCCTTACATGTAACTACCGATTGCAACCACCACTAATCCTAACTCTAACCTTAAACCTTCTAAATCTAAGCTAAAATAATGATGAAAGGTGATGGAAGTGAATGAACAGATAAAGAAAAGGGCCCGTGGGTGATTTGGGTCTGCAGGATGATTCAATAGCCTCTCAAATTCTCTTCAAACCTTACCAAACTCTTCAAAGTTAATCTCAAACTTAAAATCTACCTAGAACGCACCTAAATTATACTTAAAGCAAGACATTGCCTATCTAAAACCTAAAGAAATGTTCTAAACCAAACACTCATCGAATAACACAACCGCAAATTAAACTTGAGAATTTGAAGAATTATACATAAAGCGGAGTTGTAATGACCAAATAAAATGCCAAATCACTAACCAAATTAAGTGCTTGAACATGAATGATAAAAAAAAAACTTTGAGGAACATTAAAAGGAACAATGACAAATCTCATAAAAAACTTACAACACGGAAAGTTAAACTGAATTCAAACTTGGAAAGTAAATTGCAGTAAATTAAAAGCAAAATTAAAGTGGGACTAGAACAAACTTTCTAGACTAAAACTAAAAACTAAATTAAAACTAAAAACTAACTTACTAACTCCCACTCTACAATGGCATACAAATATTTATACTACTACTAGATGTCTTCATCTCTCTCTCCCTGTGCTTCTCTGTCTCGTGTTTGTTTTGTAGCTTCCTTGTCGTGCAAAACAACCAAGACCATCATTTTGTGCTTTCTTTTGACTCTCTTTGCATCTTCCAAGATGAAAGTGATGGGAAGACCCGATGGTGAGAGGAACAAGGAGTGGGTTGAGTGTTTCAGAGAAAGAAGAAAAAGAGGAGGAAAAGGGTTGCGTGTTACGGTTTTCGGGAAAGAAAAAGGAGGGATGGATTGGGTTATTTTTATATGGTTTGGTTATAAAAGGAAAAGGGTAATTGTGGTATTTAGTATTAATAATAAGGACTAAAATTGTAATTCCACAAAACCAAGTGGACTGAAACTGTAATCATCCAATATTCATCATAGGGACCAATTATGACAAGTTTAATTTTCCCAAGGACCAAAAATAATAATTTTCAAATTAAAAATGTCCGGGTAATTTCATCAATCTTTGAAATTTCGAGGACTAAAGTTGCCATTTTGCAAAATTGAATTTTATAAGGCTAATTTCGACAACTTGAAAATCCACGAGGGTCTTTTATGAAAAATTAACTTGTTTTGAGTAACCAGGGACTAGATTTGACAATTTATGCATAAAATACGCCTAAATATTTTTTCTGGCTTTTGAGACTTTTTAAAGTGTTTTTGGTTGTTTTTGCGATGTAGAAGGAACAAAATTATGAGTATTTAGACACTCATCATCGCTAGGAAGCATGCATAAAGACTTTTGACTTTTCCGATGAGTTTTCCGGCCAAAATCGGCGATATTCAAACAAACCCGGAAAAACTTCATAAAGTTGTACCTTTCGCACCAGTTTGACCACGCTTTGATCA
Source organism: Chrysanthemum lavandulifolium (assembly GCA_022545495.1). Lineage (NCBI taxonomy): Eukaryota > Viridiplantae > Streptophyta > Magnoliopsida > Asterales > Asteraceae > Chrysanthemum > Chrysanthemum lavandulifolium. The sequence goes on along the minus strand of CM040245.1, from coordinate 108,416,193 downwards.
TATGAATGTGACTTTGACCACAATAATTCAAGATATGGACTGGTAACAAAAGGATGTCAAAAGATTGTTTGGGAACACAAGACGAAAACATGTATGGACCATATGACAACTTTACCAAAGATACCACAACAGTTATCAATAAATCGTTATCAATAAACTTTACCAAAAGGATACCAAGATGTAAAATATGTAAAACCGACCACAAGAGTACCAAAATCTTATAAAACATGTATCAAAACCACAAGAAATCATCAAAACACAAAACCTTGGCTCGGTACCAATTGTAGGATCGAAATATTTATTGTATTGATGATTCGGTGGTCTTGGATGATCAAAATACATGTTTACCATTTTAGAGAGAAAGTAGAGAGAAGGGTGTTCTTGCTAGAGGTTTACACAAAGGAAAGGTTAGATTGAAAGAAGCACCACCCTTCCATGGATGGAAGGGGTATTTATAGTTACAAACATAACGACCTCCTATCGGCCCGTGGATCGTGTATACAGATGGGTAAAGACCCGTCCTTCCTCCACGGTGTTGCTCTAACTAAACTTCGCTACAAACTAATAAATAAACTACGAAACTAACGACAAGTCTATGAGCTAACTTAAGCTAGATAACATTTGGGGTGACCGACTCTTCACTATGGAATTTTCTAATTCCTAACACTTACGCGTAAGGTTTTTATACGCCACGCCGTAAGCTCTACGCATAAGGTTCCCTGCTCCTCGTGTAATATTTCTTACGCGTAAGTCGTGATCCTACGATAAGCTTTAGCTCACGCATATACCACTCATTTACGCATAACTGCTCCACATTTACTCCTAAGTCTTGATTGACCTTAATTATGAATTGTTACGCGTGCAATCTTGTAAATAAACAAATCATAACGTCACGAAACCAATAATGTCACTAATAAGCTTAAATTTTTAATATGTTGTGTAAAATAAGTGATAACATAAACTTTAAAGGTAAAGTTAACTAACTCACGAAACTTATCACAACGTCATTGGAGTATTGGACACATAAGTGACTTTGGACTCGTAATAATCATTGACATTGTACATTCAATAATTAGACAATAAAACCTTCACGACTAACATAATGTCTTCGATATGTTGGTTCTTTTGGCTAATGTTATTTCGCATCACGACATGGTCGCTCAAATGAATGTGGATGCACTAGATGTTCTCACAATGGCCGATATCTTCCCTAATGGCTATCAGGAAGATTGAAAAGAACAACCTTCGGGTTGACTTTGAAACCCTCACCGCTCGAGAATCTTCCTGTTTGATCGCTATGGATATTCTCAAGAATCATCCCTACCGAACATGCTCTCACATTACGCTACTGATCACAGGAGATCTACATGCAACAGTTACGAATTCAATGCAAAGGATCAAAGGTCAAAGTGCGGTGTGATGACACTCAATCACAAACAAGTCACCATCACACATACGGACTTACGGTCGTTCTTCTCATCCCCGACATCGAGCCAACCGACTTCTATGCCACACCCTTGAAGAGACAGTTTGCAATTCTTGATTGATATTGGCTATGATGAAGCTTGGAATTATCACTAAGCACTCTCATGTGGAGCTTAAGAACATTCCTCAACCGTGGAGAACTCTACATCATCATCACCAACTGTCTCTAGTTGTGATAGTGGCTATGAGCATCCCAAGCTCATGGAACTGCAAGTCTTCGGTCATTAATCAACATGACGCACATCGAACTAGAAGCTCGATATGGGATGACATGATGACATTTCTCAAAATCTTGGCTCAAAGATTCCTATGTCGATACACTAAACTGTTGATCCGTAGAGCACTTGGTCTTCATCCCGATATTCCCAAGAGGCTCAATGACCCCGACAATCACGATATGTTGGTGAGCCTATTTTAACCGTTAGAATCAAGGAAGCGTCAACAAAGAAACAGGTGCTATGTTACCCGATCACCTTCGTCTAACGAAATCAAAAGCTCGAGACATACAAAAGGTATCCGGTAGCGGTGAAAAGAAGGTAAAGTTGGTCATCTTGATGAGAAACCTTCGGGACACCTACGGAGAACCGAGAAAAGGAAGTGCGGAGTCTTGCAAGCACTAAGACTCGGAGGAAGTTCCCAAGAGGAATCCTCCTCGAAAAAAGACTGTTCCTTCTAAGGAAGTCGGTCCTATTCCCATTCCAAAGCTTGAACCACAAAGAAAGCTAGTGGACGAAAGCTCAAGATACACAATCGACGAAGAGGTCTTCTACTCGAATCTGCAATCAAGCACCTCCTTCAAGAGCAAAACCTCCCACCACCAAAGGTTATAAGCAAAGGAAGACTCGAGACTTGTGCCTTATGAAGAGGATAGCTCGGAAGAAGAGCAACTGGATACATCCTACAGGAAGAAGTTTAAAATCGTTAGACACCTACAAAAGCTAAAGAATTTGAACAAGATCAAATGCGTGGCCGGAGGGTCGGTGGTGGTGTCCACTCTTCACCGAGATCCCGATGCGATTAATCGACCCGATAAGGGAACTGTGCCACCACTCTTGTGCAACAACAAAAGCTTGTGGAGGACTCTACCGATTATAACATTGAGGAACCAAAAAGGAGAAGTATGAGAAAGATAAAGGCGATGAATAAGCTAAATCTAGAAATGATGAAGATATTGATTATGAAAAGTTTCTTCTTGACAGTCCGTCACGGTCTAAGGAGAAAACTTACGAACCACCAAAGGACCCGAGTCTCCTCACATCTCATCATCATCGGATTCATCTTCTCACTCCTCACCACCACCATCTAAAAGATCAACCAAATCAACATCCAAATCGGTGAAGAAGCCAACTCGATCTTGGATTTCTCATACTCATAAAAGAATTTTGAATCTTTGTCAAACAAGTTAGAAAGAAAGACATGCTCTACGGGAAGATGAATTTCTCCGATCGATCTGATACCTTCATGACGAGAATGACGAGATGAAAGTTGAGAGGAGTATGTACGAGAAGCTCATGAAAGATGATCTTCAAGGAAAATGGACGAAATGATCAAAGGGTACACTCATCAAGACTTTCTTGACATTGTTCCTAAAGTTACAAAGGAGTTGTTCACCAAACAACTCTATCCGAATCTACTTCATCCGCCAAGCGGACTATGAAATCAACACCAATGCACGTGAACATCAATCCAGTTGATCCCATAATATTCTCGGATCTTTGATTTAGTTGGCGGTGGTAGCTCAAATGTCCAAACGATCCGCAACACTTGCCTCTCACGAAGGTAAATTGCTTGAAGCAATCTGAATATTAACTCAAATCAACATGCCGAGAAGAAGTCGAAGGTCAAACGTCCACGCGACGATGAAGATAAAGATCGGGATAAGAATGACGAGCATAAGCGTTGAAGAAGTCCGGTGAATCATCTTCTATGCAACCTCCACCCAAACGGACTCAAGACAACAAAGGTCTCCTCCTTGTTCTTCTACTTGAAAACCTCGAGATTCTTACGAGTTACCACCGAGACTCGAAAACCGGTGATCACTTTGAGTATACGGGTAGTGACGATGAGGAATTCCATGAGCCCCAACAACAACCCCTTTCCCGACAAAGAAGAAGAAGGCGCCAAAGGTCGACGTCGTATCATGGCTAGATGAAGATAACATCAAGAATTTGAATGGTTTTCTACACTTGTTAACTCCACCCCTATCCAAATGAAGGTCAAGATCGGTGACGGTAATACATTGGAGCATGCTAAGATATCGCAAGAAAAATTCGAGTAAAGAAGATGACGAAATCGAGTTGAGGCGAATCAAGAATGAAGCTTTTCAACTGTTAAAGATAGCTCGGAAAGTGCCATCGAGGTCGAATATCACCTTGAAAACATTGCTCGCGCTATGTCTAACAACATGGATTGGCTCAACCCGTACAAACATCGACTTCACCAAACGGGACAACCCTCCATATTACACCGATCGGTCTAAACCTCTACCAACAATTGGCCAACCAGATGAGCCTACGATTCCATTATGATATTTCTTCAACAAAGACTTGGAATTTCTTCTACAGCGGTGATGATTCAAGGTAATATGCTACATCTGTGACACTTCCGTTCCGGCAGCCATATAATCAAACCGCATGGCCATTGAGGAAAAGGCTACCCACATGTTTTCTAACAATGTGGAATTGTATGACCGTGATGCAATGTATGGGATTCACCATTGGCGGAACGCCGACGAATCTACTTGAGCGCCAAGTTCGAAGTCTCAAAATGAAGTGTTCAATACTAAAGGAATCGTGGTTGTTAAACATGTTGATCTTTCGTTTAAATGGGACTACACTTTTCTCAAGAATATCGTGGTCAAAAGACAAGACGAAGAGATTATGCATTCGATGAAGCGGACTTTGAATTTGTCTCTCAACGACATTGAAGATCGTATCTTGCCAAAGTACGGGGACGTATGAGACAATTCTCGATCAAGTACAACATGAATACATCAAGTCCTTGCTAATATTCATCGAAGCATAGTCATACAGAACGTGTAGAAGATCTCCGACTTGCGGTTGAATCATATCGGACACATGTCAACTTCACTCCACCTCGCCTAGATCTTCCCGACATCAACCGACTTCCACAATACACACTCGTCGACAAACCATTACTGCGTCGGTGAAGCTTTGTTGGTGGTCGACCCAGATTAACATCACCGGCTATCAACGCCTACATTACGCACTCTGGCAACATCACTGGACTTCACGGTACCCTTGAATCGCTTCTATTTCATAATATTTTGGATGTATGATTTATTATCACAATGGCTTGTGCACACATAACAGTGTACAACCCGTTCTTGTCAAGAAAGGACCACGTAGTGCGCTTGATTGCCACAATCCTTATAAAAGGAGCGAAAGCTTCTTACTTTTGAGTAAAACCTATCAAACCTTTCATTTTCAAGGTTTTGCTCAAAAGAACAAGTACTTCCCGTATAATTTTTCAAAACCTCAACCGTTTATATCACTTGTTGAGGGGAGTACTTGAGTTAAAACTTTGTTCACAAATTGTTCACATGGTCATCTTCCGTAACACTCAAAATGGTCATATTTATTCTCAATTTTCAAAAATAACATTTTATATGCCATTTTTGAGGGGAGAAAATTATGTGATAAGAAATATGTTGTGTAAATGCAAATGAATCCTTGTGCTAATAGACTTAACCAACGAATTGATCTTGAATCGTTAGTAACTCAAAAGACTTGTCCCGGACGTGTAATAATTTCAATCTAGTTCGCTAGTAATGTAAACGTGTCTCGCAAAGGACTTGTCCGAGTAGAATGTACCATTCGAGAAACTCTTGGTAGACATGAACTATGACGGTCCGACAACCTTTTGAGGTTTGTCAACACCTTCAAGGTAGTTATTAGAGCTAGTTGTCACCTAAAAGCGACAATGTAACTCTTTAACTATGCAACATAACCGTGTCTCGCGGGGGATTGTCTATCTTGAGTTGATCAATTCAAAAGTGCGCGCTCTTTCCTCACTGTCGATTTCCATAAAAACTCTTAAGCATATGTGGAGGGGAGTATTTCTAAAATCTAAAACTCTTGAAGTGTTCAAACATGTTTTTCATTCACAAACACTTTGAGAGATTTTCATGAAAAATGGTTTTATGGCAATGGAGTTATAAGGAGATTAAGGTTAGGAATAACAGTCTATGATCCGCCAGAGTGGAGGGATCTACCCAAGAACATCACAAATAGTTAGTATTTAGAAGTCCTTAGATACGATTATAAAAAGGAGAAATGAGAATCGGAGAAAGAAGGAGTTGAAGAATTAAAAGAAATGCAAAGAAAAGGGTGAAAAGAAATAGCCCTCCAAATTATTCAACTTAGAAGAACACGGGTTCAATTCATATACTACTTGGTTGTCACTTAGTGGCCGGTATTGAAGATTAAAAGTCGTCATGGACCCAGTGACGCAGCACTAAACCTTCTTAGCCACTCAAGTTTCTCTCAATGAAGCTTGTTTCATTCTCACAGGAACCCTCGTAAACTATTGGCTTTCTCTTAGAGATCACGGTATTGAAGAAGGAGACCTCTCCATAGTCTTCGCTCAAGAAAACCAAAACTCACTATTGAGTCTAGAGCCACGAGATTCATCAAAGATCTCTTAGGTACACTCGACATTTCATCACTTGATGTTCAACAATAAGAACATCGGTGGTACGTTATCGAGTCCTTCATGGATCTTAGCAACTGTCGAGAACATTTATGAGAGGTTCACATTGTGATCCTCGGTGATTGAATGGAAACTCCCGCCGTGGTCAACATCAAACAGACCACGACAAAGCAGTCACCGGTAACTCCCGTGGATTACGCTTAGTGTGTCTCAAAACATCAGCGGTTGTGAGGTGATGCTTGATGTACCTCAAATGACTCATCCGAACTATAGGTGTACTTGGTACATCGTGTTATCTCACTTGTGGGACTCCGGTTCAGAACGGCCTTTGTGAGAATTAGAGTTGTGTTTTCACACTATGTCGTTAACACTCTTGAAGTTCAAACTTATAAGTGCCGGAATCATTTATTACTAACCGTTTTCATGTTTTCCTTCTTATGGAAGCTACGAGGCGGAATGATCGTCGATTCTTCACATGCTCATGCCAACATCATCACTAATGGAAGTTCTATCCTAAAGCAACACAAAGTCGAATGATTCTTTGTCAATCCAAAGAATACGCAGTTAAAGACTTAAAGAACTTCATCGATTGTTATCCAACATTAAAGGCGTGTGAGCATGTTAAAGAATGACGTGGAGACATTTGTAGCAATGAAGCGCACTGAGGCGCACTTGATGCGCACAACAACAACATACTATCACTACCATCACAAAGAACAATGATCAAAGAACAAAGTTAAAAGATGACGTCAAAGCAAAAGCTGTTTAAAGAAAACAATTTCTCTACACCGGGAGATTGTTTAAATCAAGGCAATTCTTCTCACAAGAAAGAAGAATGTCGAAGGCGTCAAAGCTACTATTACATCAACGCCTTCACTGTTCATATTCATTCATCACCAAAACTTAGGGGAGATTGTTGGAATCACTCCTAAACCTAAATCAAGTGTTAGTAATTCATATGTAATAGTTAGGTTAATTATGGCCTTTATGTTTGTTATTAGCTTAAGCTTATGTAGATAGCCCATGAGCTTAGGCCCAAGCCCATAGGAGAAAGGAAGGGACTAGGAAGTGTTGCCCTAGCTTCCTCCTATAAATACTCTTGTATAACCCTCACTGAGGTTGGTTGTTCAATTTATTTCTTTCACATATACTCTACGATAACCGTTTACTTGTATCGTGTGTGTGTTTGATTTATTGTTCAATCGCCTTTATCTCTTTCTATTAAGCTTGTGTTGTAAAACTAGTGACCTATCATTGGTTACTTGATAGGTTTGTGTTTTCCATTCATTGCATAATTCTCGGTTTCTCGGCATAATTGATTTACGACCAAAATTCTTATGGTTCTTTGCAATCTTCTCAATTGGTGGACTTAGTAACCCAAACAAGGGTAGAATGAATGAGGTGAACAACTCTTGTCTCTAACTATTCACAAGTGATGACGTGAGCCATTTATCAATTATCGATTTTGAATGTTGAGGTATTAGAAATTTTAAAAGGAACGGTTAAATGCTTTTCACTCAATCCATTAATAATACGTGCAATATATTGACAATTTTAATTGATGAAGCAATAACTGCAGAGATAATCAATGAACGAATCAAGACCTAAAACGTATTTTAATCCAACTTTGAACATTAGAGCACCGATACAATATTCAATTACCAGAGCTTCATTAGCGGTCCGAACATACGCTCAGCCGCAATGTTTTTCTCGAGACTTCATTTCTACCCTTCTTTTCCCCTCTCTCACCCCCAACCCACACATACACACAACACAAAAGCAAAGCAAGGTGAAAATACCTACTTATCTTAATTGGAACTCATCGAATTCATGTCGCTAAATCAAAGATGGGATTAAGGTAAATGTTATGGTGAACAATATATTAAGCTTGGAGTCTTTTTATAACGGTGATCTATCTTTAGGTTTACTCAAAAGAATATTCTTCGGTTTTCAAAGGAATACAAGTTACCTCTACGAATTTCTAACTACTTGAGGCATGGATGCATGGTGCTTAGATGGTTGCGTTTAATATGCGGTGAGTTTTCAAGTGGACAAGATAACATTTTTCATATAACCATGTAAACTTTTTTATCGAGACATTAAAGTCTCGATACATTATATGTAAATAGGGATATGGAAGATCGCTTTGGATAATGCATGGAATGTTTCGATCTAATGGAGGGTGTAGTTATGTTAAAAAGCCCGATTCTCTAATGAGAACGGGCCCTAAAGGTGAGGTATTCGATCTAAAAGCAATGATACCGTGAAGAAAAATTTAAAGGTCGAAGAACGAGAATCTTGCTTCAATATTGAGTTTCATTACGGTAAAATTACATCATTGCAATTATTTTCGGTGAGAGTATATATGGGTGAGACGGATGACGTATGGATTTTAGCCATGTTCATTTTGATAAGTTCTCGCCATCGGATTTCTACCCAAAGGTTAGTTATGGAGCCAATTATGAAAAGCTTTCCTTTGAGTTTCAAGGTCAAATATTATCTAATAAAATCGATAATCTAATGTGAATTTGATTCAAGTATCTTATCACGACTTCTGACTCCTCTTGAAAATTTATAGCTTGCTTTGAGGAAGACATCCAAAAGGTATGTTTTTTATTGGCTTTTTATTTTTTCATACATATTTATCATCATTAACCCAACAACATCGTAGCACTTACGATAATATCTTACTTTCTTTAGATATGGGATTCGGTTCCCAAGCCCATAAACACACCCCCTTTCGGTGAATTTTCACCGTAAGAACCCATATATTATATAGTATTTCAATAGTTCTTGGAGACAATAATTTGCAAATCCATCATATCATAACTTCTCACGATTGAGTGATTCGGTTCAAGTCTTTGCACTATCTAATTATGAAGAAAAGGAAGAACAGTTTAAAGAGCAAGTACGTTAGAGTGTCAAACGATCTATTTTATTTTGCATCATATGGTTTTTTATTAGTGTATATATTTTTAAACCTAATCCCTTTGGATGGAGTCATGTATACATTGAACAAAAATACATATCTCGTCTCGAGAAAGAATACATAAAAATTATGTTAAGCATTCAATCATTTTACATGTTAAGACTTTTACTCTTGCACTTTTAACATAACCATTCTTTGGAATTTTCAAAGTCTTTCTTACAATAGTTTAAAGCAAAATTTTACTTGAGTTTACCTATAATATAATGTGGTTAATTATAATGATTGCCATATATACTATTTTTACATGTATATTTCTAAGTATAACAATATGTTTTGCATAAAAAGGTACTTAAAGTACAACGATGAAGGAGAAACCGTGGAACATCAATGGTGATGGAAAGTGACCATGTAAACATTTGGTGAAGCGGGAGCACATCAACAAAAGGTTAAATATCAAGTTTGGTTTTAGGGCGGTCACTTAGAATAGGTTCCAAGGTAATTTAGTCATGATCAAGGTCCAACATTAAATTTTTGATTAATTATTGTGTCATGTGTTTTCCTCTCATGTATGTCAAGCTCATTAACGAGATAGTATGGTGATTATCACCGGTGTTTCTATGATTTTCTTTATCATGGTGTTTCTTAGATTCATCAAATCATTAATAAAATTTTCTCTTTATTGTCAACTAAATGTGCACTAGCTCTCTATGGGGTATAGGGGAAAAGGAATTCGGGAGGGATGCGTTAATGAAAGGATTTGCGTAATTGATTTGTGTTTGTATTAATTTTATCTCCTCAACCAAACTTACAAGTAATCTACTTCACCGCATGGTGGTAGAAAGTGATCTCGATGATTACCAATATCATTATTTAACATCCTTCTTTCGCTACGTAAATATATGCAAACAATATTCATATTCATGCCACCCATCCAAGGGCTTCAACATCTAGTATATATATATATATATATATATATATATATATATATATATATATATATATATACATTTACCATTGTTGTATACATGTTAGATTAACCCGTAACTTTTGACCGTTAGATTAACCCGGTAACCTTTTGACCCGCCCAAATTATTTCGCATATCCGCTAGGGTGTTCATCGGTTCGGTTATCGGGTTGTTCGGTTTATTCGTTCGGATTGTTCGGTTAAAATTTTTTATGGGTATAACCAAAAACGAACCGAACCGAATTCAAACGATTAAACCAAACCAAACCGAACCGAATAACCGAAACCGAACCCCATAATCGAAAACCGAACCGAATAACCCGAATTACATAATTTTAATTCATTTATTAATTTATATATACTTTTAGTATAAAAAGAAAATCAAGCTTAATAAATGTTATATATAGAATATGAAAGAGTTTTAATGTTTTTTATAAAAATATATACATTTATTTAAATTCGGTTTTGGTTTAGATAGCTAAAACTATAACCGAACCGAAAACCGAATATTTAATTCGGTTCGGTTGATTTTGACAAATTCGATTCGGTTACAAGTTCGGTTCGATTATTTTCGGTTTGATTCGGTTTTGGTTTTCGGTTTATTCGGTATTACCCAACCCATGAACACCCCTAATATCCGCGCCTCTCACACTTCTCTCTTCAATTGCTCCGGTTAACCGGAGCCCAATTAAATCCACATCTAACACGGTTTTTTAATGCTTAGAAAGGTTGTGCTTTTGCCACCTCTAGCATGCTACGCTTGGTGCCTCCAATCTAACCACAAGATATGTGCTCCTATCTATTTCTTCTATTTTTCCCCTCATTTAGTTACGTATAATTGGGTTGGTTTGGGGATAAGATTGAAATTAGATGATTGATTTTGTCTCGATTTTCCTGCCGCCATTTTTATACAAAATTCACCTTCATTACTTTGAGGTTTAATGATTATTACATATCATACATATTTAAAACCGAAATTTTAAATCGGGGTTTCTCATAATTTGGGGATTTTTAATTATATATTTTTAAAGCTTTTGTGTTTCTTATGAATTTTGGGGTTTTTTGAGGTTATAAATTGTTTGAAAATATAAATGTAAAGTTAACCACTAAAATTAGATTTTTTTTCTTCGTGGAATGACTTTTCTTATTAGAAAATCATCATAAATAAATAGCATCGGAAAAGGGTGTAGTTTTTTGTGTTTGTTAAAATTATTTGTGCTAAATTTTTTAAACTTATATTGTCCGAGTTCTTTGAATGAGTCATGGTGATGAGGTCATTAAGATGCCGAGTGGGTTTAAATCTGTGGTGACAAGTGAGCACAACCTCGCCATCAAATCTTCATGGTGAGAGGTTTGCCTTTGATTAGTCCGAATGACTTTCAATTAAAGTCGAGATTGCTCAGATCTTAGCGGGTAACTCGTAAGGTTGCGACCATGGCGGGTGTATCTTCTTTATGATTATTTGTTTTGTTCATGCATTGTGAACTATGGTATCCGAAATGTTCATGGGTCGATTTGAATGTTGTTTAGTATTAGGTATGATAATCAGATAATCGGTCGTGATAAATCGAACGGGTTCGATTAAAACCAAAATGTTTGTGTCTTGGCGGGCAACATTTTGAAGTTGCGCCAAGGTGAGTGTGTCTTTTCTTTACGTTCGTTACACGTCTCGAGCCTCATTGTTACACTTTAGCTATTATAGGTAATGGTAACGCGCCTATAAAGAATATGGGATTCTATAAATTACATTTATGTGCTTCGTGTGATATTCACACTAACACAACAACTACTAGTTTCTCGACATTGTTTTGAAACGACCAAAAAGATGTCATTTTGAAGGCCCTTTAGTATTATGTATGATTAAGGCGATCACGAAAACTTTTGCATTTGCACTTATCGAGCACCGTGCTTTGGTGGGCACCACACCGAAATTATGGTTGCAATGATGCCATGTGTTTCATGTGGCTTCCATCTTCACGCATCCGAGCCTCATTATATTATACATAATACTAATAGACGTTACCATAAAAAATAATAGGTATATATTATTTATTTCGTACTTAAGCTAAGTGGTTCATCGATTTTTAAGTCATTAGCCATAAATTCTTCAATATAATTTTCCTTTTGCAGCTATATTTATGAGCCTTCTCAAGTGACTAAGCGTTTTGTTTAGATTTGACCGGCGTAGTTTTCTCATTTGATTGTTATATCTCCATAGTTGCAGCAACAAGGATCACTATAGTATTTGTGTGGAGAGCACTGGAGAGCATTGTAGCTACTATTGCTCATTACTAACCATAATGATGTCTTTCAAATAGGTTGTGATGATTGTTATAATCTTAGCAAGTGAAATGAATCATTGAAGATCCAACCTTAGCTTGGCGGGGCAATCACTGGGTGGCATAGCATATATGGTCTGCCGACAACGGGGTTCTTTGCATTCATAGTGAATTCGGATACTTCATGACATGACTATCGATCTGATCTGAGCCTAATCATTTATTGCAACACAAAGTGAAAAATTTTCTTCATAATTATTTCATTTTTCCTGTGTTTTAGTACATGTTTTAAAATATTTGGGTTTAATAGTTGGGTCAAAATTGTTAGTGTCATGAAATTAGTTTCGAATAAAACCTAAATACCTTTAGTATTTTAAAATATGTGATGACGGTAGCAATTAGGAAAATGGGTCAAATCGCAACTTATTATGTTTACGTAATCGTGTTTTTCATGTGTTAAGTGGTTGATTGTTAGGGTTAATCGATTTTAGTTATGTTTCTTTGTGCTTTGATTTTTAGGGCTAATTGAATTGGTTTATGATTTTTTAGATATTGGATTTCATAAACACATAAACACACAATCACAAGGCGTACAAGATGAGTTTTAGAGAGAAAGTAGAAGAGTTTTGGGAACTTTAGTGAGACAAACAAAATGATATTGAAAGCTCCAACCCTTTACCTTGGGAGGTAGAGGGTATTTATAGTTTCTTACAAAACACGCCCCTACGGGCCGTGGATCGTGCATCAGGTGGGTAAAGACCGTCCGTCCTCCACGGTGTTACTTAACCAACTACTCACTAACACTAAATGACTACGACTACGAGCTTTCTAACGAATACATATACTTGAGGTGACCGACTTTTTAACTACCGGATTTACTAAATCCTAATAATCTCCCCAAGGAGGTCACCTCAATTTACATTGAATACAAAAAGATATTACATTTTGATTGTTCTTGGATTCTTGATTGAGTTCTTTGCTCTATAGCCCGTAGTCTTTGATTCTTCATGTTCCGCATGTTTTGTTAATTCAAGTGGAGGTCTTTAAGCGATCCACGTGATAATGAGTTTGAGCCGTATTGAGATCATCACCACCATAAATCGATGACTCATCCTTTGATGTGTTGCCATCATGTGAAGTTGTGACTTTTGGGCGACATGCTCACATTCGGATCATGATATCTTCTTATCGAAGCCTTTTGTTGATTCATGATATTTGCGACAGCGTAGCGAGCATGGAGTGAAAATATCATAGTCGTTCTTCAAGATATGCACTTATCATGATATCTTTAGACATGAATGTGATGTGTGAGCATGCGGCTATGGATTGACGCCTAGATTCGATCGCCTACAACCGTTGGGTGATCCTGCAGACAACGATTAGCAATAAAGGGCATGAAAGTCTCTTTGATCACTTCGTTGAATTGAGGTACACGCCCACGGTTCCCGTTGATCGATACAATCTTGCTGTGATCGTGTAGAGTTCAAGAATCTCCATGACGGGGTTTCGTACCGCTCTAGCCGTTCTCAAACCGGAACGTCTCAAAGAAGACAACTCGGAGATAGTGAACCAACAAATTGAGATTTCTTGATTGATAAAACATGATTTGAAAACAATCGCGTATCACTTGTAGAAAGAGTTTTGCGATACGACGAAGGTTTTATAGGAAAATTAATTTTCAATCATAAATACCCTTTTAATTTTGAAACATTAATACACGATCGATGTGCTACTGAAAAGAATTTATAAGCACAACGACCGGTTTTTCAAAGGTATCCGACAATCCATTTCCGTGTCCTAGGTTGATTCAAGATTGAATCGCCCATCGTTTCTATCCGGTTGTCACATGGTTGATCTATTGGATAGATCTCACATGCCACCCACAAGAGCTTGTTTGATGTTGGCTCTAGAAGGCTTTCCATCTTCATTGTGAATATTAAACATATCACTCGGATGTTCCGCAATACCACAAGGGTAATGCGTATGACTCTTAATTATATTCTTACTTTCTACATTGTGTGAAACAGCAAGTCTTCAAGAATATTGTATCCTAATGAGATTTATTGATGATCTCTTGGCTCTAGACTCAATAGTGCACTTTTGGTTTCTTATGCGGAGACTAGGGAGAGGGTCTCCTTCTTCAATATCAACAATCTCTAAGAGAAAGTCGATAGATTATGTAGGTTCCCGTGAGAATGAAACAAGTCCTTTTAAGAGGAACTTGAGTAGCTTGGGAAGTTAGGTGCAAGTCGTCCTTTGGGTCCATGACGTCTTGTCTTCAATACCGGTGTTACCTTAGTAGACACCAAGAGCATATGTATTGAACCCGGTTTATGCCCTAAGGTTGAATTAATGGAGGCTATTTCTTTTCACCCTTTTCACATTTAATTCTTTTCATTCTTCAACCCATTCGCTTACCGAGATTTCATAACTAGAACCTTGTTGGGTTTATTCCAAGACTAGCTCTTTCTCGATCCGCACTCTTCCCATTTCTCACTTTTCTCCTTTTTCATCATACCTAAGGACTTCTACACTATCTAGTGAATTATCCATGGGTAGATCCCTCCGGCTCTCAAGGGATCGTGGGAACGAATACCTAACCTAACCATCCTTATATCTCCATGCATAAAGTAAATTTGGTCGGTCTTTTGGTATTGTTCTTCCGCCATTGAAACCAATTGAAAACCATTTGAAAATCAATCCAGTACTTGTGATATAAAATCAAAATGTTTTGTACCTTTTTTTTGTTTTGTTTTGTTTTGTTTTTTTTGATATTTTAGAAAAAGCTCCCTCAACATGTGCATCAAATATTTGAAATTGTTTTCGCACATGGAGGCAAGAGAACTTTGAAATCTTAGATTAAGAATGAGAAATTCAATCTTTGATTAACGATGTTTCTCAAGATATCATCATCATTTCCTTATCAAATCGAGTATTTTAAGGACTTTGTACCAAATATTTTGGGAAGGATGAGGTTTTCATATGATCGCTCCCCTCAATATGTGCATTGAGAATCGAAAGTGTTTTGCACATATTAGAGAGAACCCGCACTCGAGACAAATCAATCACGTTTCAATCATTTTTGGTTTGAGATAGATGCTCCACCTTAACATTTGCATGGAAAAGTTGAAATCGTTTGGCACATGTAGGGAGGAGAGCTTGTTATTATCTTTATAAAACCACTTATTGAATTATCGGTTTATATCCAATTTAAATCACAAATTCTCCCCGATCACAATTTTCAAATCTGTTTGGATTTAGTAAATCCAGATTATTAAAGAGTCGGTCACCCCAAGTATATGTAATCGTTAGAAAGCTCGTAGTCGTAGATTATTATAAGTTAAGTAGTATTTAGTTAAGTAATATCGTGGAGGACGGACGGGTCTTTACCCTCTTGTATGCCTCGATTCATAGCCCGTAGGTGGCGATTTATGTAAGGACTATAAATACTCTCTACCTCCCAAGGTAGAGTTGGAGCTCATAATAATATGTTCATTTTCTCTCACTAAGTTCCCAAACCTCTAACCCTTTCTCTCTAGAAAATCATCTTGTACGCCTCTTGTGTTAATGATTTGATGTGTATGTGAAATCCAATATGTTACAAATGGTATTAAAAGCCATGGTTTGATCATCTCTTACATATTCTTGGATTTCTAGTGGTTTTTAGATGGTTTTTTAGTTTGAAATAGTTTAGTGGTTTTTGGCATCATTTGGTTCATTTCTAGTGTTAAAGTTTGAATTTTGGGTGTACTTTTGTGTTTAGAATCATTGTATGTGCTTGGGTCTTGATTTGGTAAGCTTGAATCACGTGATTGAGCTTGTTTTGGATTGAAAAGTGTGTTTTGAAGTTTTTCTTGGTAGCGACTTGGTTCTCGTGGTGAATTTCATCTTAGCGACTTGCTTGATAAAAAGGTAGCGAGTTGTAGTGTGTTTTGGTAGCGACTTGGTCCTAGCGACTTGACTTTTGAGACAAGCCGAAAACAAGACACTTAGTGGATTCTCCACTACGGGTAGCGACTTGGGAAGGTAGCGACTTGCTTTCAATTTTGTTAGCGACTTGTACTTAAGTTTCTTAGCGAGTTGCTATTTAGCGACTTGACGACTTAGCGATTTGGTGCTTAGCGACTTGTTGTCATAATTCTCGTGACTTGGTGGTAGCGACTCTTAGCGAGTTGTTCGTTAGCAACTTGATTGTGTCTTAGCGACTTGGCATTATAGCGACTTGATATTTAGCAACTTGATGCTTAGCGACTTGGTTCAAGATTTCTTAGCGACTTGGTTGACTTTTGTTTGTAATACGGTTTTCTCTTGATTTAGTAAAATCCGTGAAAGAATCTATTTCCGGTTTAATCATAGAGTTATAAAATCCGTGTAATCATCAACATGTCTACCAACGTACCTACAATCATCTCCACTGTTGTCGAGGATGTTCAAGCAAATGGCTGAGATACCCGTCCACCCATGCTTGATGATCCGACTACGACTCTTGGGCTCAACGAATCAGATTGTCTTGTCTTGAAAAGGAAAATGGGGTCAACATTCTCAAATCCATTGATGAAGGACCTTATCGATTGAGACTACAAGAGACTTAATTGATACAACTGCAGATGGAACGATGATCTATGGAATAGATGCACCAAAGACGTATGATGAGCTCAATGATAAGGAGAAAAGAGATTCGATGTCGATATCGTGGCTTCCAACATTATACTTCAAGGTCTTCCAAAAGATATCTACAAGCTTATCAATCACAACACGAAGCCAAGGCGGTGTGGGATAATGTCAAGATGCTTCTCTCGGGTTATGAGTTAACTATTGAAGACAGAGAATCACAATCGTATGATGAATTTGAACACTTCAAGATGAAACCGGATGAGGCGTCTATGAGTACTACGTGAGATTCCATAAGCATGTGAATGACATGAGGAACATCAAAATGACCATGCCAAACATTCAAATTGAACTCAAAATTTGTGAACAACATGAATCTGAATGGCACAAGTTTGTCACCTCGTGAAGCTAACCAAAGGATTGAAGAATACAAACTATGAGCAACTCTATGCATTCCTCTTGAGAATGAGAGGCATGCTATGTTTGAAAAAGGATTCTTGATCGGTTCAAAACCAACCGAGGAGAGACAAGCTCATCAAATGATTCAACCGCCTTTTACACAAATGTAGGAATTACCACCAAAGCTTCTCAAGTTATACCCATGGGTAATGGTAATCACAAACTCATTCCCAATCCAATGTTCAAACAAGTCGATCTTTGATGCGGTAGTGGAAACTTCATTAATCAACTGGCTCTCATGATTAGTCAAAACATGAACTCTCTCCACACACCAACAACAACCTCGAGAACAACATCCAATCCGCACAATCAAGCCACTATCGAGATGGGAAGGTTATGGTGCGGCCAGTTCAAGAAAGGCGATCGAATAAGGAAGAGGTGGAGTTGGTAGAGGATATGGGAAATCGAAATCGGGAAGGATTAGAAATCAAGGACAAACAAAGCCAATCAAATGCTACAACTGTGGTGGTGAGGACATATTTCAAGGAACTGCATCGCCAAAGCGCCTCGAATGCAAAGTACTTGAGGATAAGATGTTGCTTGTGCAAGCTCGGGATAATAGAGCAACTTTGGATGAAGAAGAGTTCTTGCTTCTTTCAAGGAATGCCAAGACATATGATGCGAGATGTAGATGAGCAACCAATTCGGAAATAGGTCACAATCATCGAATGCCTTTCAAGTAGTCGATCGTGATGCATTTGACTCGATGTCGATGATGAACCTCGCCTGCACAATCTTCATGGCTAGCATCTCACCTATGGTTTCTCCAAAGATCTCTCCACCACAACAAGCTGGTCCATCCAAAGACAAAATCATTTCGAGGTATTAAAACTATATGATGATGTTGATGAGCGAAAGATGCATAATGAAGTACAATCTCTTGAGACTTATGAATCGGATATTGATGATGTGGATAATAGCAATATTGTCCCATATGATCAATATGTGAAGCAAAGTGAAAGTGAGGTGTACCAAGTAATGCATCTTCCGCAATCAATGATGACTATGGTTTTGATGAATACACCGCATGTGCCCTAATAATTTTGTTATCTCGAACTTAATGCCTATAAAGAATGAGTTGCTATTTATGAACAACGTGCTAAATTTGAGTTGACCACCCGTGAGCAGGAAATGGATGACCAAATGCATATAATTATTAGAAAAAGTAATTTTAGAGAAGAAGTATTAAAACAAGAGTTAAACTCCTTACAAGAAAAGCTTTCTAAAACCGCTAAGCAAAAACAAGAACTTCAAGAAAATGTGAAAATGCTTAAGCAAGAATTCAATGCTAAAGGATCAAAACTTTTGAATGATTTTCCAATCTAAAACTTTGAAAAACAAGCTTGAAAATAAGTTGTAAGTACAAGGAACACCATTCGATTGCTCACTTGATCACTAAGCATAGAGTCTTAAGCGATAAGCATAGCATTCCCTTGTTGAGGAACCAAATCCAGAGGTCATTAAAAGGCTAGAACCGCTCATAAGGTAATTTATGATGGCAATGAAATCCTTAAGCCTAGGCGAAACCTAGTTGCGGTGAGTGCAATCGAGGAAGATAGAAAATTAGATGTTGCATCTAGGAGAAAAGAATAAAAAGCTTGAAAATCCTAAATGTAAAGAGAAGAACATAACTATCGGACCCGTGATTACAAAAAGGAAAATTGGATTTCCTTGAACAAGTTTAAGCCTCAAATGTTGTTAACACCGAACAATTGTTCGGAAAAGGGACTTAGACAAGCAAAAGTAAAAATCTTGTTGAAACAAACCCTCCCTTAGGAAAATGCTTGCAACGACTATGTATCCTCCAAATACACCAATGCATTTAGTTCCTAGAACTATTGCCACTAAAAGCAAGACCTTAATCACCAATATGTTATATTTCAATTATTTGTTGACTTTGATAAAACCTCGTAAGAAAAGGATAACACCCACCGGGATAACTAGAGGAAAGGGTTTGAGCAAACAAAAGAATGCTATTTAACCGAGGTCATGCCTTTCTTAAAACAATTAAAAGATCAATTTGAGAGTCTGAAAAAGGGAATGGATTCAGATATTAAAGGAATGGAAAAGGAATTTGATGCAATGATAGTTGAGGTAAGTGATTATGAGCGATCATTAAAATATAATGAGATTGAGAGGAAGAACTTGCATACCTTAAATGAGAATCTGATTTCTGAATGTATCTCTCAAGATGTGTTCTACACTGCTACTAATTGCTCTATTACTGCTTCTCAATTTCATGAATTATCTGTTGCTTTGAAAGTCTCCCATGATCGTATCATTGAGCTTGAAATCAAAAACTCTAAACTAAGTGAGAAAATTGAACAGGATGATCACGATAATTTGGTAAAACATTTTTCTAAGCTAGAAGTTGAACATTTTGATTTACAACTAAAATATCAACATCTCAAAGAAAATGTTAAAACCTCAAACATCAAGATATCCTCGGATGTTCCGAGTTTGATGCGCTTTTGAAATAACCAAACGTGATGAATGATTCAAGCTCATCATAACATGATCGAGAAAGTTGAAAGCCCAAATTTCTCAATTAAAGGGTGAAAAGAACAATGTGACCGGCTCCCAAATGCCTCCTCCTTTAGATTCTCGAATTCTCAAAATTTTCATCTTCAAAACTTGGTTAATGCTTTACAAAAGGAAAATGAGAATTTTTAAAAGAAAATGAAAAGGTTAAACAACATTTCAATGAGTTATTTGAATCTATAAAGGGCACTCGTAATGAAAATAATGAAAAAATAACTTCGTTGCAAAAGGAAATTGAGAATCTGAAGAGTCAGGTAAAAGGGAAAATGCCAATTACCAATGAGGAGAATGGTGTATCAAAGGTGCGTGCTTGTAATAGATATGCTTTGTCTATGAAATATGTTCCTCCTCATCTTAGGAATAACAAACTTGCAATTCAAACATATTTCTCATACCTTAAGGATAGTCTAGAATGTCTCCTTGAGATTGTAAAGAGGATAAGTTAGAGAAACCACTTGATAATGCAATTGGCCATGCATGCTTATATGCCAAACGATCTCAAGAGCTTCTAGAATGCTTAATTACTATATGCCTTAAATCCTTTGGTGATCAAGTTAATCCCTTGATACCTTGTTCTATGCCTAGTGCCAAGCATACAAACCATTCCATGCCCGACTTTAAGAAAGTGAACACTAATGTGCCTTCTAGTAGTTCGGATCCTTGCACATCTAGTTCGGGAATGCAAAAGTAGATCAACCAACTAATGTTCCCATAATTCCCTCTGAGAGTAATCGGTGACATTAAAGCAAGCGGGTCAAAGCCTCCGAGGCAATACCAAGCAAGATAGGACCTCATGAAGCTAAGAATGTGCATTGGAAGAGAGAAGACCAACCTAGAAACTTTAAGTTTGTGTTGAATAAAACAAATCGTGTTGATTCTAGTATTAGCCATAGGCGTCTTGTAATTAATTCAATTTCGATACTATCTACAAACCATGTAATGATGTCCGCTTGAATTACATTGCTAATCATGAATGTGGTGTGAATGTTTTGTCAAATGCCACGCCAGTTAAAATTGTTAATGCTAAAAATCATGCTTAGAAGGCTAAAAGGCAAAGACGAAAGAAAGTTAAAAAACAAAGGAAACCCACAGGAAGAACATTTAGTAAGATAGGTTATCAATGGATACCTTTTGGCCATAAGGATAATCGATTCGCCTCAATACTGCTAAGACAATGCCCACTAGAAAATGGATGCCTCTTGGTAGAACTATTCCTTTAAGTGAACATACTTTGAATAGGTTGAATACGGACACTAGCACCGCATCTATTCCTAATGATTCCATTGCTTCTATTTATGATATGGGTGTTTCTATTTCGATGTGGGTGTTCCAATCATCATTACTAACAAAATGGAACCCATTCTTGCATGGGGATCCCAATTATCCATTATCCATTCTTATCTCATGTTCAACTGCAGATCGTTCAAATCATTCGTGGTAC